>CM061524.1:78168118-78174017 GCA_030068015.2 Neoceratitis asiatica
ATTTTATATTTTATATTTTATATTTTATATTTTATATTTTATATTTTATATTTTATATTTTATATTTTTATATTTTATATTTTATATTTTATATTTTATATTTTATATTTTATATTTTATATTTTATATTTTATATTTTATATTTTATATTTTATATTTTATATTTTATATTTTATATTTTATATTTTATATTTTATATTTTATATTTTATATTTTATATTTTTATATTTTATATTTTATATTTTATATTTTATATTTTATATTTTATATTTTATATTTTATATTTTATATTTTATATTTTATATTTTATCTTTTATATTTTATATTTTATATTTTATATTTTATATTTTATATTTTATATTTTATATTTTATATTTTATATTTTATATTTTATATTTTCTATTTTATATTTTATATTTTATATTTTATATTTTATATTTTATATTTTAGATTTATATTTTATATTTTATATTTTATATTTTATATTAAATATTTTATATTTTATATTTTATATTTTATATTTTATATTTTATATTTTGTATTTTATATTCTATATTTTTTATTTTTTATTTTATATTTTATATTTTATATTTAAATTTTATATTTTATATTTTATATTTTATATTTTATATTTTATATTTTATATTTTATATTTTATATTTAAATTTTATATTTTATATTTTATATTTTATATTTTATATTTTATATTTTATATTTTATATTTTATATTTTATATTTTATATTTTATATTTTATATTTTATATTTTATATTTTATATTTTATATTTTATATTTTATATTATATATTTTATATTTTATATTTTATATTTTATATTTTATATTTTATATTTTATATTTTATATTTTATATTTTATATTTTATATTTTATATTTTATATTTTATATTTTATATATTATATTTTATATTTTATATTTAAATTTTATATTTTATATTTTATATTTTATACTTAAAATTTTATTTTTTATATTTTATATTTTATATTTTATATTTATATTTTATATTTTATATTTTATATTTTATATTTTATATTTTCTATTTTATATTTTCTATTTTATATTTTATATTTTATATTTTATATTTTATATTTTATATTTTATATTTTATATTTTATATTTTATATTGTATATTTTATATTTTATATTTTATATTTTATATTTTATATTTTATATTTTATATTTTATATTTTATATTTTATATTTTTTATTTTATATTTTATATTTTTTATTTTATATTTTATATTTTTTATATTTTATATTTTATATTTTATATTTTATATTTTATATTTTATATTTTATATTTTATATTTTATATTTTATATTTTATATTTTATATTTTATATTTTATATTTTATATTTTATATTTTATATTTTATATTTTATATTTTATATTTTATATTTTATATTTTATATTTTATATTTTATATTTTATATTTTATAGTTTATATTTTATATTTTATATTTTATATTTTATATTTTATATTTTATATTTTATATTTTATATTTTATATTTTATATTTTATATTTTATATTTTATATTTTATATTTTATATTTTTTATTTTATATTTTATACTTTTTATTTTTTATTTTAATTATATTTAAATTTTATATTTTATATTTTGTATTTTATATTTTATATTTTATATTTAATATTTTATATTTTATATTTAAATTTTATATTTTATAATTTATATTTTACATTTTATATTTTATACTTTATATTTTATATTTTATATTTTATATTTATATTTTATATTTTATTTTTTATATTTTATATTTTATATTTTATATTTTATATTTTATATTTTATTTTTCATATTTTATATTTAAATTTTATATTTTATATTTAAATTTTATATTTTATATTTTATATTTAAATTTTATTTTTTATATTTTTTATTTTATTTTTTATTTTTTATTTAAATTTTAGATTTTATATTTTATATTTAAAAATTAAATTTGATATTTTATATTTTATATTTTATATTTTGTATTTAAATTTTATATTTTATATTTTATATTTTATATTTTATATTTTATATTTTATATTTTATATTTTATATTTTATATTTTATATTTTATATTTTAAATTTTATATTTAAATTTTATATTTTATATTTTATATTTTATATTTTATATTTAAATTTTATATTTTATATTTTATATTTTATATTTTATATTTTATATTTTATATTTTATATTTTATATTTTATATTTTATATTTTATATTTTATATTTTATATTTTTTATTTTATATTTTATATTTTATATTTTATATTTTATATTTTACATTTTATATTTTATATTTTATATTTTATATTTTATATTTTATATTTTATATTTTATATTTTATATTTTATATTTTATATTTTATATTTTATATTTTATATTTTATATTTTATATTTTATATTTTATATTTTATATTTTATATTTTATATTTTATATTTTATATTTTATATTTTATATTTTATATTTTATATTTTATATTTTATATTTTATATTTTATATTTTATATTTTATATTTTATATTTTATATTTTATATTTTATATTTTATATTTTATATTTTATATTTTATATTTTATATTTTATATTTTATATTTTATATTTTATATTTTATATTTTATATTTTATATTTTATATTTTATATTTTATATTTTATATTTTATATTTTATATTTTATATTTTATATTTTATATTTTATATTTTATATTTTATATTTTATATTTTATATTTTATATTTTATATTTTATATTTTATATTTTATATTTTATATTTTATATTTTATATTTTATATTTTATATTTTATATTTTATATTTTATATTTTATATTTTATATTTTATATTTTATATTTTATATTTTATATTTTATATTTTATATTTTATATTTTATATTTTATATTTTATATTTTATATTTTATATTTTATATTTTATATTTTATATTTTATATTTTATATTTTATATTTTATATTTTATATTTTATATTTTATATTTTATATTTTATATTTTATATTTTATATTTTATATTTTATATTTTATATTTTATATTTTATATTTTATATTTTATATTTTATATTTTATATTTTATATTTTATATTTTATATTTTATATTTTATATTTTATATTTTATATTTTTATATTTTATATTTTATATTTTATATTTTATATTTTATATTTTATATTTTATATTTTATATTTTATATTTTTATATTTTATATTTTATATTTTATATTTTATATTTTATATTTTATATTTTATATTTTATATTTTTATATTTTATATTTTATATTTTATATTTTATATTTTATATTTTATATTTTATATTTTATATTTTATATTTTATATTTTATATTTTTATATTTTATATTTTATATTTTATATTTTATATTTTATATTTTATATTTTATATTTTATATTTTATATTTTATATTTTATATTTTATATTTTATATTTTATATTTTATATTTTATATTTTATATTTTATATTTTATATTTTATATTTTATATTTTATATTTTATATTTTATATTTTATATTTTATATTTTATATTTTATATTTTATATTTTATATTTTATATTTTATATTTTATATTTTATATTTTATATTTTATATTTTATATTTTATATTTTATATTTTATATTTTATATTTTATATTTTATATTTTATATTTTATATTTTATATTTTATATTTTATATTTTATATTTTATATTTTATATTTTATATTTTATATTTTATATTTTATATTTTATATTTTATATTTTATATTTTTATATTTTATATTTTATATTTTATATTTTATATTTTATATTTTATATTTTATATTTTATATTTTATATTTTTATATTTTATATTTTATATTTTATATTTTATATTTTATATTTTATATTTTATATTTTATATTTTATATTTTATATTTTATATTTTATATTTTATATTTTATATTTTATATTTAAATTTTATATTTTATATATTATATTTAAAAATTATATTTTATATTTAAATTTTATCTTTTATATTTTAAATTTTACATTTTATATTTTATATTTTTTATTTTATATTATATATTTAAATTTTATATTTTATATTTTATATTTAAATTTTATATTTTATATTTTATATTTTATATTTTATATTTTATTTAAATTTTATATTTTATATATTATATTTAAAAATTATATTTTATATTTAAATTTTATCTTTTATATTTTATATTTTATATTTAAATTTCATATTTTATATTTTATATTTTATATTTTATATTTTATATTTTATATTTTATATTTTATATTTTATATTTTATATTTTATATTTTATATTTTATATTTTATATTTTATATTTTATATTTTATATTTTATATTTTATATTTTATATTTTATATTTTATATTTTATATTTTGTATTTTATATTTAAATTTTATATTTTATATTTTATATTTGATATTTTATATTTATTATTTCATATTTTATATTTTATATTTTATATTTTATATTTTATATTTTATATTTTTATATTATATATTTTATATTTTATATTTTATATTTTATATTTTATATTTTATATTTTATATTTTATATTTTATATTTTTTATTTTATTTTTTATATTTTATATTTTATATTTTATATTTTATATTTAATATTTTATATTTTATATTTTGTATTTTATATTTTATATTTTATATTTTATATTTTATATTTTATATTTTATATTTTATATTTTATATTTTATATTTTATATTTTATATTTTATATTTTATATTTTATATTTTATATTTTATATTTTATATTTTATATTTTATATTTTTATATTTTATATTTTATATTTTATATTTTATATTTTATATTTTATATTTTATATTTTATATTTTATATTTTATATTTTATATTTTATATTTTATATTTTATATTTTATATTTTATATTTTATATTTTATATTTTATATTTTATATTTTATATTTTATATTTTTTATTTTATATTTTATATTTTATATTTTATATTTTATATTTTATATTTTATATTTTATATTTTATATTTTATATTTTATATTTTATATTTTTTATTTAATATTTTATATTTTATATTTTATTTTTTATATTTTATATTTCATATTTTATATTTTATATTTTATATTTTATATTTTATATTTTATATTTTATATTTTATATTTTATATTTTATATTTTATATTTTATATTTTATATTTTATATTTTATATTTTATATTTTATATTTTATATTTTATATTTTACATTTTATATTTTATATTTTATATTTTGTATTTTATATTTTATATTTTATATTTTATATTTTATATTTTATGTTTTATATTTTATATTATATTTAAATTTTATATTTTATATTTTAAATTTTATATTTTATATTTAAATTTTATTTTTTATATTTTATATTTAAATTTTATATTTTATATTTTATATTTTATATTTTATTTTTTATATTTTACATTTTATATTTTATATTTTACATTTTATATTTAAATATTATATTTTATCTTTTATATTTTTTATTTTATATTTTATATTTAAATTTTATATTTTATATTTTATATTTTTTATTTTATATTTTATATTTTAATTTTTATATTTTATATTTTATATTTTATATTTAAATATTAAATTTTATATTTTATATTTTATATTTTATATTTTAAATTTCATATTTTATATTTTATATTTTGTATTTTATATTTTATATTTTATATTTTATATTTTATATTTTGTATTTTAAATTTTATATTTTATGCTTAAAATTTAAATTTTTTATTTTATATTTTGTATTTTATATTTTATATTTTATATTTTATATTTTATATTTTATATTTTATATTTTATATTTTATATTTTAAATTTTATATTTTATGCTTAAA